>JAVSCE010003096.1:0-21946 GCA_032199065.1 Smutsia gigantea
GACTGAATAGAGTTATGGAAATATGAGACCTTCTGACATCTCATGACTGATGAACTATAGCTCTGATTTTTATGATGACTGATTTTATTTTTCAATTGTTTTGATTTCTGAAAATTTAAACACCCACTTAGCATGAGATTGATAATGGTTATTTGTCATGTAGAAAATCTGACTTAGATTTATGGAATTGCTTGACATATTTCAGACCTGCTTGTACGTGTGAATCCCTGTTCTTTTGTTCATATATGAATTTGACTTAAAACAAAAATATCTTGTATTAGATTAGCATGAGAAGCACAAGTTCTTATTATTGGTACTACCAATTCTGGCAACAGAAAAATACTGTAGCTTATCACATTACTCCCAGAAGAATACAGACACACACACACATTTTTACTTCTCTCAAAGTAAGTCCTTCTAGAAATACCACATTAATTTGAAAAGGACAGTTCTGAGGGGATGAACCACTACCAGATCCTCAAATAAGTTTTAAACAATCATTGTATGTAATAAAAAGAAAGTTAGTTCATTCTCAGCCCCAGCTGGCCAGCAGGCATTTATTATCTCTGATACTTAAATATGTCAGTGTGAGTTCATCAAATCTAAAGGACTTTTCACTTTCACTTGAAATAATCATAGAAATTTTGACTTGGAACTGACCTAAGGCATAACCTTGCCTAACCACCTGCCTAAACTAGAAATTATCAATGTCAGTATCTCTGACAAGTGGTCTTCCATTACATAGTTCAAATACTACAAGTAACAAGAAATTCAGTGTTCTCTGAGTATGGTCATATCCTTGTTGAATAGATCAATTTTCTAAAAAATATTCTTCTGTATGGTGAGGAATCTGCATCTTCTTAATATGTATCCAATTGTTCTTTTCCTGTCATCTACCTCTAAGACTAACAATTGTAGCTGCTACTCAACATTCTCTACCTTTAATCCTACATTGCCTCTCTTGGCACGTTCTTTAGGGCCAAAATATATGTTGGTTATCATGTTATGGATACACACTTATTTTCAAAAATACTCTTAAAACCTGAGAACATTATTAGGTTTTTCCAGTATACACTTTAGGGTAAGCTGTTGATTTTCATTCCTTTAAACAATATTATTCTATTAAAGACCATGCTTTTAAATAATTATTTAGTATTGTTTCCTTGGGCCTCAAAAATAGACTTTCAATTTATTTCATTTCATTCTGTCTGAATTATTATTTAGATTACTGCCAACTCCAAAACCTCCCCTTGCAACAGACATACATTATTTGCAATTGGTTTTTAAAAATGAATACACTACTTCACATATCCCTAATGCCAGGATATATTATTGCAGTAACTTATGTACTTATTTATTTTTGCTGTCTCATTTAATGTTGTGATAGTTATTCCTCTAGCATAGACTAATACGTTGAAGCCTTACTTCTGGGTCTTCATACAAGTCACCCACATTAAAAAAACAGTTGAGAAAAATGAGGCCGAAGACCAGTCTTTGTGGCATATTATGAGAAACCTCTTTCCATCAGTCATCATCCTTAACATATCATTTCTTTGATATGATATGAAAGTCCGTTTGGTACTTTAATAAAATTTTCTTTAAACAACACATAATGACAGAACAAAATCAAGGCATTTTCTCATTATACATGTTCTGCCTTGAGCTTCAATTCCATTTCATATTTGTTTCACCCATTTTAGTTTTTTGCTTTTTAGAATTTATCATTTTTCACAATTACACGTGCAATATTATGGTGATTAAACTACCCCCTTCATCAGGTCCCCAACACCAACCCCATTACAGTCACTGACCATCAGCATACTGACATGCTATAGAATCACTACTTGTCTTCCCTGAGTTGTGCAGCCCTCCCTGTGCCCACCCAACATTAAATCTGTTAATCGTAATGCCCTTTTTCCCCCTTATCCCTTCCCTTCCTGCCCATCTTCACCAGTCCCTTTCCCTTTGGTAACTATTAGTCCATTCTTGGGTTCCGTGAGTCTGCTGCTGTTTTTTTCTTTCAGTTTTTGCTTTTCTCTTATGCTCCACATATGAGCGAGGTCATTTGATACTTGTCTTTCTCTGCCTGGCTTATTTCACTGAACATAATATGCTCTAGCTCCATCCATGTTGTTGCAAATGGTAGGATTTGTTTTCTTCTTATGGCTGAATAATATTCCATTGCATATATGTACAAAATCTTCTTTATCCATTCATCTACTGATGGACACTTAGGTTGCTTCCATTTCTTGGCTATTGTAAATAGTGCTGCAATAAACATAGGGGTGCATCTGTCTTTTTCAAATTGGGCTGCTGCATTCTTAGGGTAAATTCTAGGAGTGAAATTCCTGGGTCAAATGGTATTTCTATTTTGACATTTTTGAGGAATCTCCATACTGCTTTCCACAAGGGTTGAACTAATTTGCAGTCCCACCAGCAGTGTAGGAGGGATCCCTTTTCTCCACATCCTCTCCAACATTTGTTGTTATTTGTGTTTTGGATGTTGGCCATCCTCAGTGGTGTGAGGTGGTATCTCATTGTGGTTTTAATTTGCATTTCTCTGATGATTAGCGAGGTGGAGCATCTTTTCATGTGCCTGTTGGCCATCTGAATTTCTTCTTTAGAGAAGTGTCTATTCATGTCCTCTGCCCATTTCTTAATTGGATTATCTGCTTTTGTTTGTTAAGGTGCATGAGTTCTTTATATATTTTCGATGTCAACCCTTTATCAGATATGTTCTTTATGAATATATTCTCCCATACTGTAGGATGTCTTTTTGTTCTACTGATGGTGTCCTTTGCTGTACAGAATCTTTTCAGCTTGATATAGTCCCACTTGTTCATTTTTGCTTTTGTTTCCCTTCCCGGGGAGATACGTTCATGAAGAAGTTGCTCATGTTTATGTCCAAGAGACTTTTGCCTATGTTTTTTTCTCAGCGTTTTATGGTTTCATGACTTACATTCAGGTGTTTGATCCACCTTGAGTTTAGCTTTGCATATGGGGCTACACAGTAGTCCAGATTCATTCTCTTACATGTAGCTGTCCAGTTTTTCCAACACCAGCGGCTGAAGAGGCTGTCATCTCCCCATTGTATATCCAAGGCTCCTATATCAAATATTAATTCACTGTAAATGTTTGGGTTAATGTTTGGATTTTCTATTCTGTTCCACTGATCTGTGGGTCTGTTTTTGTGCCAATACCAAATTGTCTTGATTACTGTGGCTTTGTAGTAGAGCTTGAAGTCAGGGAGCACAATTCCCCCTGTTTTACTCCTCCTTTTCAGGATTGATTTGGCTATTCGGGGTCTTTTGTGGTTCCATATAAATTTTAGAATTATTTGTTCCAGTGCATTGAAGAAAGCTGTTGGTAGTTTGATAGGGATTGCATTGAATCTGTAGATAGCTTTAGGTAGTATAGCCATTTTGACAATATCTATTGTTCCTAGCCAAGAGCATGTGATGCATTTCCATTTGTTAGTGTCCTCTTTAATTTTTCTTAGGAGTGTCTTGTAGTTTTCAGAGTACAGGTCTTTCACTTCCTTCGTTAGGTTTATTCCTAGGTATTTTATTCTTTTTGATGCAATCGTGAATGGAATTGGTTTTCTGATTTCTTTTTCTGTTAGTTCATCATTCATGTATAGAAAAGCAACAGATTTCTGTGTGTTAATTTTATATCCTGCAACTTTGCTGAATTCAGATATTAATTCTAGTAGTTTGGGAGTGGAGTCTTTAGGGTTTTTTATGTACAATATCATGTCATCTACAAATAGTGACAATTTGACTTCTTCTTTACCAAACTGGATGCGTTGTATTTCTTTGTTTTGTCTGATTGCCGTGGCTAGGACTTCCAGTACTATGTTGAATAACAGTGGAGAGAGTGGGCATCCCTGTCTTGTTCCTGATCTTAGATGAAAAGCTTTCAGCTTCTCGCTGTTAAGTATGATGTTAGCTGTGGGTTTTTCATATATGGCCTTTATGATGTTGAGGTACTTCCTTCTTTACACATTTTGTTGAGACTTTTTATCATAAATGGATGTTGAATTTTGTCAAATGCTTTTTCTACATTTATGGAGATGATCATGTGGTTTTTGTACTTCTTTTTGTTGATGTGGTGGATGATATTGATGGATTTTTGAATGTTGTACCATCCTTGCATCCCTGGGATGAATTCCACTTGATCATGGTGTATGAGCCTCTTGATGTAGTTTTGAATTCGGTTTGCTAATATTTTGTTGAGTATTTTTGCATCTATGTTTATCAGGGATATTGGTCTGCAATTTTCTTTTTTGTTGAGGTCTTTGCCAGGTTTTGTTATTAGAATGATGCTGGGTTCATAGAATGAGCCTGGAAGAATTCCCACCTCTTCTATTTTTTGGGAAACTTTGAGGAGAATGGGTATTATTTTTCTCCATATGTCTGGTAGAATTCAGAGCTGAATCCATCTGGTCCGGGGATTTTGTTCTTGGGTAGTTTTTTGATTACCAATTCAATCTCGTTGCTCGTAATTGGTCTGTTTAGTTTTTCTTTTTCTTGCTTGGTCAGACTTGGAAGGTTTTATTTTTCTAAGAAGTTGTCCATTTCTTCTAGGTTTTCCAGCTTCTTAGCCTATAGATTCTCATAGTATTCTCTTATAATTCTATTTCTGGGTGGTCTGTCATTATTTTTCCATTCTCATTTTTGAATCTGTTTATGTGTGTAGATTCTCTTTTTCTCTTAATGAGTCTGGCTAGGGGTTTATCTATTTTGTTTATTTTTTCAAAGAACCAACTCTTCGTTTCATTGATTTTTTCTATTGTTTTATTCTTTTCAAATTTATTTCTTCTCTGATCCTTATTATGTCCCTCCTTCTGGTGACTTTGGGCCTCATTTGTTCTTCTTTTTCAATTTCATTAATTGTGTCTTTAGTCTACTCATTTGGGATTGTTATTCCTTCTTTAAATAGGCCGGGATTGCAATATACTTTCCTCTTAGAATGGCCTTTGCTGCATCCCACAGAAGTTGTGGCTTTGTGTTATTGTTGTCATTAGTCTCCATATAGTCTTTGATCTCTGCTTCAATTTGGTCATTGACGCATTTATTATGTAGGAGCATGTTGTTAAGTCTCCATGTATTTGTGACCCTTTTTTTTTTCTTTGTACAATTTATTTATAGTAGTATATACCTTTGTGTTCTGAGAAGTTGGTTGGTAGAATTTCACTATTTTTTAATTTACCGAAGCTCTTTTTGTGGCCTAGTATATGATTTATTCTTGAAAATGTTCCATGTGCACTTAAGAAGAATGTGTATCCTGCTGCTTTTCGGTGTAGAGTTCTGTAGATGTCTGTTAGGTCCATCTGTTCCAGTGTGTTGTTCAGTGCCTCTGTGTCTTTACTTCTTTTCTGTCTGGTTGATCTGTCCTTTAGAGTGAGTAGTGTGTTGAAGTCTCCTAAAATTAATGCATTGCCTTCTATTTCCTCCCTTAATTCCGTTAGTATTTCTTTCACATATGTCGGTGCTCCTGTGTTGAGTGCATATTAAAATGGTTATATCCTCTTTTTGGACTGACACCTTTATTATTATGTAATGTCCTTCTTTATCTCTTGCTACTTTCTTCATTTTGAAGTCTATTTTGTCTGATACAAGTGCTGCAACACCTTCTTTTTTCCCTTTGTTGTTTGAATGAAATATCTTTTTCCATCCCTTCACCTTTATCTGTGTATATCTTTAGGATTGAGGTGTGTCTCTTGTAAGCAGCATATAGATGAGTCTTGCTTTTTTATCCATTCAGTAACTCTGTGTCTTTTGATATGTGCATTCAGTCCATTACATGATTATCGATAGATAAGTACTTATTCCCATTCTGGCTTTAGATTCGTGGTTACCAAAGGTTCAAGGGTAGCTTCTCTACTATCTAACAGTCTAACTTAACTTTCTTGTTAAGTTATTGTAAGCACAATCTGATGATTCTTTATTTCTCTCCCTTCTTATTCTTCTTCCTCCATTCCTTATATACTAGGTGTTTTATTCTTTGCCTTTAGTTAGTATTTGGATGGTCTGCTTTCTTTGCTATGATTTTATTTTCTCTGGTGACATCTTTTTAGTCTTAGGAGTGTTTCCATCTAGAGCAGTCCGTTTAAGATATCCTGTAGTTGTTGTTTATGAAAGGCAAACTCTCTCAACTTTTGTTTGTCTGGAAATTGTTTAACCTCTCCATCATATTTAAATGATAATATTGCTGAATACAATATTCTTGGTTCGAGGCCCTTCTGTTTAATTATGTTAAATGTATCATGCCATTTTCTTCTGGCATGTAAGGTTTCTGCTGAGAAGTCTGATGGGTTTTCCTTTGTAGGTGATCTTTTTTCTCTCTCTAGCTGCCTTTAATACTCTGTCCTTATCTTTGATCTTTGCCATCTTAATTATTATGTGTCTTGGTGTTGTCTTCTTTGGGTCCCTTGTATTGGGAGATCTGTGGTCTCCTGTGGTCTGAGACACTATTTCCTTCCCCAGCGTGGGAAGTGTTCAGCAGTTATTTCTTCTAAGACACTTTCTATCCCTTTTTCTCTCTTCTTCTTCTGGTACTTCTATAATGCGAATATTGTTCTGTTTGGATTGGTCACACAGTTCTCTTAATATTCCTTCATTCCTTGAGATCCTTTTATCTCTCTCTGCCTCAGCTTCTCTGTATTCCTGTTCTCTGATTTCTATTCCATAACAGTCTCTTCCATCTTGTCCAGTCTTTTGCTAAGCCCATTGATCACTTGTCTGATTTCTGCATTGTCTTTCCTCACTTTCCTCACTTCCTCCCTCAGCTCTTGCATATTTCTCTGTAGATCCATCAGTATGGTTGTGACTTTTATACTGAATTCTTTTTCAGGAAGATTGTACATGTCCATCCCATCAGGCTCCCTCTCTGGGGTTGTCTGGATAAGCTTTGTTTGTACCATATTCCTTTGTCTTTTCATGGCGATAGAAGTGGTCGCTCATAGGCGCCACATATGTCAGCATGGCTCTTTAAGACTTTTAAAAAGAAAAAAAGAAAGGAGGAAAGGAAAAAAACAAAAGGGAAAAAAAAGAAGGAAGAAAAAGAAAAAAAACGCCCCCTAGGAGTAGATTCTGTGAGGTTGCTGTAGGTTGTGCTGCTGCTCCACTGTTCCATTCCGCTGGACCCTTTGTGGTGCCTGCTCGGTGTGTGAGGGGGGGGAATGAATGGGAGGCTGCTGTTCTCTGTGGGAATCCTCGGCAGGGCTCCTTTACTTGGCCGCCGGCCTAGTGGTCCAAAGTTCCACAGGCCTCCCAGCCTGCTGGGCTGAGTGCGCTGGGACGATTTTGTTCCGCTGTTGGGCCCTTGTCTCTTTAAGACTTTTAAAAAAGCGTGCACTTTTCTTTTGCCCCAGGGAGCCAGCAGAGAGGACCCAGCTACACCATCCCTCTCAGGTCCTGCCCCCCTGTCTCTCCAATCTCCAATACACCACGCAATGTGTGTGTCAGCGCTCCCGATGCAGATCACCAGGGCTGGTTATTTCGTGGGTCCATGCCTCCACTCCTTCCCTGCTCTGAATCCTTTCTTCCCGGTGGTGCGCTTGGGTGGGGGACCACTCGGGTCCCACCGGGTGGTGGCCCCGTATCGTACCCACTTCATGAAGCGCTGAGTCCCCCTAGGTGCAGCTCTAACCTGGCTGTTGTACTGTATCTTCTGGTCTCTCTTTTAGGAATAGTTGTATTTATTGTATTTTCATAAATATATATCATTTTGGGAGGAGCTGTCCACCACCCTGCTCACTCTGCCATCTTCCCAGAAGTCCCTTCACCCGTTTTAGTTTGAAGGACATTTTATTGCCTATTATATGTCAGCATTTTACTAGCTATTATTTCCATTTAGGAATAATCTACTGCATTATCTCTTAGAATTTTGGGTAATCATTAACATCTTCAGCATTAGATTTCCTGTAACTATTATTTTTATTAATACCATTTTTTAATTCATCTTTGGAGAGGAACACTTTCAAATCTTTTGCACATAGCATCTCCAAAATTAGCTTTCTGCCAGAACATACTGGTTTCACTCTAGATATCTGTTCAGAGTAACTATTTACAAATATTTTGAAAAAGGGAATTTGTAATAAGTGAGCAAATGAATCTCTTTGGTGATTTGTATTTTTTAGTATAATTTTCTCTTTTGAATCATAGTTTTCTCAGAATGTCTCATCAAATGCTTTTATTTTCCTGATGCTGAAAAACATATTCCTAATATTTTAGGTATAAATATTGGTCCTCAAGTTATCTCCTTCAACTTTTACCATCTAATTATGAGCCATCAGTTTCTTTTAAGACTCACAATTTATTTATTTATTTCTGTGACTTGGAAGTAAATCCAGAGTAGCAGTTCCATTGCTTCTTATGGCTTTCAAAAAATAAAATTTTAATACATGATAATTTGGTGGATGTTCCATTTGAGGAGGCTTTTTCTTCAACAGATGTCTCATCTTGACCCACTAATTGTTACATGGTTGTCAATTTTGTAGCCTATTTCAGAAATTCACAAATACTACCCACCATCTCAAATACCAATTAATATGTACTGCCATAATAGCAGTGCTTACTGTATCCTATAATTTGAAAACTCACCCTTGGGTTTATAGTTTAAGTTTTCTGGATTTTTTTTAAGTGTGTATGTTTCTCTTGTCCAATCCTAATATTAAGTCCATTTGTAACTAATAATGTATATACTTTCTTGGAAATAATATAATCAAGAGACCAATTTTACTATGGGAAGAACCAATAATGTCAATTAATAGCCTAAACAAATACACATGAGAACAAAGCACAATATAGATGGATCGATAACTTCCCAGTGATTCTTGTATTTACCTTTTTCAGGTAATATAGTGTCTTCTGATTCTACAGGAATTTTTCCCTCAGTGGCATTAGTTTCTTTCTTAAAAGCACAACTTCTTAAAGTGGATTTTGACAGGAAAACATTGTACATCCTTAATATTTGTCTCTTGCTAAACTCTAGATAAAGTAGAGATGAAAATAGCACTATTATTTCCTTGAAGAGTCCTAAAATCTACCTGGATATACACACAAACAACAAAGTAAGGTAGGATAGGTGCAGTTAAGTCTGTGTGCAGTAAACACAGTACTATAATACTTCTGATAAAGGAATATCATATTTTTATGTTATAAACAAAGAGGTTTTTGTGTAGATATTATGGAATGAATTGTATCCTCCCAAAATTTACACACTGAAGCCTTAGCCCTAATGTGACTGTACTTGGAGACAGAGCCTTTTAGAAGTAATTAAGGTTAAATGAGGTCCTAGGATGTGGCCCTAATCCAATTGGACTGATATTCTTATAAAAAGAGGGTGAGATATAAAACAGATGTCTCTCTGCAGAAGCAGAGAAAAAGCCATGTACAGACATAGTGAGAAGGCTTCCTTGCAAGCACAAGGGAGAGTCCATGCTAGTAACTAATCCTACTGGCACCTTGGTCCCTTGGTCTAGGAATTCCAGCCTCCAGATCTCATAGAAAATAAATTTCTGTTGTTTAAGAAACCCTGTCTGTGGTGTTTTGTTATGGTAGCTTGAGCAGACTAATATAAATATAGTAGATAAGTAGATTCTAATATCAAAACATTGGAAGAAATAATATAAAATATGCTTTTTTCCTATTTCTTTATTATTGGCTTATTTTCAGTGCACCAATCAGAATGACTTTACTTAATTGATATTCAACAATTAATTAATATATGCATGTCTTGATTTCCCTCTTCCCTTATAGGATTATTTAAACTGATGAGTAGACTTGCTTATTTTCAGATTCAGATCAAGTTGAGGGCATGTTTGGAACCATAAAAACCTGAATAAACTTAGAAATGTCATAAACTGGTGACAAAGCTTGGTGCTACTCTGTACCACCAAAAACCTCTCCCTCAAAGTGGCTGTAACTACTTTAACTTTATTATTTTCCATTGCTACAAAGGCTCTATTAGAAATTTAGTCAGAGAGAAAAATATTGGGGACTGAGGAATATTAAAATATAATTTTAAAATTAAAGAAAAATATTCAAGGAAAAGCTATGAAATTTATCGTTAAGATCCAGGAGATTGAGTAGAGTCTTCAAATCGGGTCACTAAGTAAAATTGTATTAATATTAGGCCAGAATATTCTTAAAAAATGCATATATGAGGCCTTTGAAGGGCCTCTTTCATGAAACATTGGGAGGAAAGCTGGGCTTACAATATCATTAATATGTCAAAAATTTTCTTCGCCTTAGTCATGTTTTATATACAATGATAAATGCATATGGGGGAAATATATGTTAATGAGAAATATATTTTTGATAAGGAATATTCCAGTGACTATACCTATCACTGTTAAAATGCAATATGCATGACAGTAACTCAATAACTCTTTGATCCCATGGAGATCTTCCATCACCACATGTTACAACAGATCTGTATAACTGGTGAGAAGCACTGTCCCCACCTCATTATATCTCATGCCTCTGCTGACTTAATGCCCTGTTTGACTATACACACTCCATGACAGCACACCTCTCTACTATAGAAGTCAAATGGAATTCGTATTCTTCATTTAAATGAAGCGAGTCATAACACCATTTCATTTAGAAACCACTTACGATTTCATACCTACTATGGAACGTATATCTGAAGCTGATGTGCTAATTATAATATATACAGATTTAAATTGAACTGGTGAAAATGGCATCTAAGAACTGAGAATGGCACACATATCCCAAAGGACTCTCAAAAAATTTTACTTGTATTATCATATTTTAATCCTTATAATAGCATAAAAGGCAGGAACTAGGTTTTTCTTAAGTTTACTAACAGGGAGACAGGGGGAAAGAATGGTTTAGCAACTTGTTCAAAGTCCAACAGGCAAGAGCCACATTTAGGTCTATCTTAAGACTAGAACTAGGTTTTTCTTAAGTTTACTAACAAGGAGATAGGGGGAAAGAATGGTTTAGCAACTTGTTCAAAGTCCAACAGGCAAGCCCCACATTTAGGTCTATCTTAAGACTATGAACTTAACCATCATGCTAGACTGACTTGGAAAGGGGACAAATGTTAAATATGTATGATGTATGCATAAAACATGTATAATGAAAATTATACAGGCCTTATATAGGGAATGTCAGTTTCCTCAGTCTAACAAGCCCACTATCTAAACCTTAAGTTAATGAGTAGACTGGGTGAGTACTTCCATACAGCTGAGATGTAATATATATAGAATAAAGACTTAAAAGGAATGAGCAATTATTATGATGAGACATGGAGAGCTTGGAGAGAAGTGACCTGAATTTTGAATTCAGCCAGTTGGATCAATAGGTGGCATATGTTGAGGCTTACAGTTTCATTTTGTTTTCTCGATCACACTTAAAGATATCTTCACTGAAGTACGCCCTTTAGAAAATAATATCTTACCAAGAGCCCAAATAAAAATCATATACTAAAAACAAAACAAAGTAAAATAAAACTGTACCTGGGACTACCCAAGAAAATTTTCTGAAAACATTGTTATTACTATTATTTACATCAAGTATCTTTTTTGTGGCTATTTCTTTTTTTTTAATGTTAACTATGATGATTTTTATTCACCAACTTTTTGTTTCCCTGGCTGTTATCAATTAATTAACTAATTAACTAATTAATTTTAATTTTGGTTTTATTAATGTACAATTACATGAGCAACGTTATGGTTACTAGACTACTCTATTATCAAATCCCCACCATATACCCCATTACAGTCACTGTCTATCAGCCTAGTAAGATGCTATAGAATCACTACTTGCCTTTTCTGAGCTATACTGCCTTCCCTGTGTCCCCCTACCCGTTATGTGTGCTAATCGTAATGCCCCTTTTTCCCCCTTATCCCTCCCTTCCCACCCATCCTTCACAGTCCCTTTCCCTTTGGTAACTGTTAGTCCATTCTTGGGTTCTGTGAGTCTGCTGCTGTTTAGTTCCTTTGGTTTTTCCTTTGCTCTTATACTCCACAGATGAGTGAAATCATTTGATACCTGTCTTTCGCTGCTTGGCTTATTTCACTGAGCATGATACCCTCCAGCTCCATCCATGTTGTTGCAAATGGTAGGATTTGTTTTCTTCTTATGGCTGAATAATATTCCATTGTGTATATACCACATCTTCTTTATCCATTCATCTACTGATGGACACTTAGGTTGTTTCAATTTCTTGGCTATTGTAAATAGTGCTGTGATAAACATAGGGGTGTATATGTCATTTTCAAACTGTGCTGCTGCAGTCTTAGTGTAAATTCATAGGAGTGGAATTCCTGGGTCAAATGGTATTTATATTTTGAGTTTTTTAAGGAACCTCCCTACTGCTTCCCACAATGGCTGAAGTATTTTGCATTCTCACCAACAGTGTAGAAGGGTTCCCCTTTCTCCACATCCTCACCGACATTTGTTGTTGTCTGTCTTTTGGATGGTGGCCATCCTAACTGGTGTTTGAGGTGATAATCTCATTGTGGTTTTAATTTGCATTTCTCCGACAATTAGCGATGTGGAGCATCTTTCCATGTGCCTGTTGGCCATCTGACTTTCTTCTTTGGAGAAGTGTCTGTTCAGCTCCTTTGCCCATTTTTCAATTGGCTTATTTGCTTTTTGTTTTTTGAGGTGCATGAGCTCTTAATATAATTTGGATGTCAACCCCTTATCATATATGTCTTTTATGAATATATTCTCTCATAGTGTAGGATGTTTTTCTGTTCTACTCCTGGTGTCCTTTGCTGTACAGAACCTTTTTAGCTTAATTTTGTCCCACTTGTTCATTTTTGGTTTTGTTTCAAGGGGAGATATGTTCATGTCCAAGAGATTTTTGTCTATGTTTTTTTCTAAAAGTTGTATGGTTTCATGACTTACATTCAGGTCTTTGATCCATTTTGAGTTTACTTTTGTGTATGGGGTTAGACAATAATCCATTTTCATTCTCTTACATGTAGCTGTCCCGTTTTGCCAACACCAGCTGTTGAAGAGGCTCTCATTTCCCCATTGTATATCCATGGCTCCTTTATCATGTATTAATTGACCATATATGCTTGGGTTTATATCTGGGCTCTCTAGTCTGTTCCATTGGTCTATGGGTCTGTTCTTGTACCAGTACCAAATTTTCTTGATCACTATTTTTTTAAAGATAAATATCTTGTATTGTGGGAAAAAATGAGCACACATTTAAATTAAACCTTGTTCTTATCTATGCATATATCAAAAAGTGAAAACAGAATTTAACTTTTACTATGACCTTTGAAGAAAAGAGGTACAAACTGGTAAAAGTTTGTAAGGTAATTGGAAGTATCGGAATAATACAAATTCATAAAACTAACTTTATACAACAATCTACCATTGAGTAAGACAGGTGTAAAAAACACTGTTGTAACAAAATAGAAGAACCTAAGTCTAGACAATAGATGAAGTAGTAAATACTTAACATAGATTGTTTCTCTGTTTTGGCTTCATGAAGTATAAAATGCCTGAATCACAGGACTGTGACTTATCTCCCCAAACCTCATTGTCTGAGAAAACACTCACTAAAAGCAAGAATGAGGAGTTTCTATGAGAATTCTGAGCAACATGAAAGGACATTTGTTCCCCTTTATAACAATGACAACAGGTCTCCAGCAGTAGAAAAAATTAGATAATTAAACGGGATCCTTCTCTGTGAGCTTGGGATAGTACCTACCTTCCCACTCTACTTCAAGCTATAATTATTTTTACAACCCTCTTTTGTTCTTCCTTTTCTTCTTCCCTCATTTAATCATTTTCTCTCCTTTTTCTCATCAATATTAATGTAAGTTCCTGCTAGAGACTTTTTCAAGTCTTAAAAATATGTAGATAAATTACACTCCTAAGAAACTCCAATTCTGTGGAAAATGAGAGAAAGAGTAGCAGGAGGGACATGGCTCATTTATGGATAATCTACCTTACATGCTTCATTTTGTTTCATCACCACAACAATAAGATTGGTTGTATTTAACCTATGTGGAAACTGGGCCTTGTAGTTTTTAGAAAGTTGTCAAAGGATTGGAGATAAGTGAGCAAAGTATCTTTGAACTCAGAAAATAAGTATTTCTGCAACTTAACTAGCATGGAGATGTTATTAATGAGGTATAGAAGAAAGACATCAAGTGAATTTTAAGTATGTCTGTTGGCGATAGGGGAGGACTGAGTGATCACAATAGGCTTGGTGGAGAGGATGATAGGAACTTAGATTAGAAGAAGAGTAGATCAAATTGATGGACAATTTGGGAAATGGTGATCCGGGCACAGCAAGCTGTGTTTGCAAAGGCACAGTACTATGGGAAAACATGGGCTAGTTGGTATTTGGTGAACCAAAATTTATGAAGTATAGCTGCATCACCGTACAACTGGATCAATGGTAGGAATGATAGTCACAGAACTTGAATGGATTGGAGAGATGAGATGGAGAAAGATTTGGTAAGATATGGAGCTAGAGGACTAAAGATGGTGGCGTGAGATGTGAGAAAGAGACATCCTCCTAAAATCACATATAATATGAAAATATAATTTAATACAACTAATCCTGAAACAGAAAAAGGAAAGAAGGCTGCACCAAACTGCATACACCTGGAGAAAAGAGCAGACCTCACGGAACAGAATAACATACCAAAGCTGTGATCCAGCAGGGCCTAAGTGCTTCCCAAACCCCAGCTCACTAGAGAGAGTTAGAGAAAGAGAGCAGGGAGGGAGTGGAGGCCTGGGATTGCTGAACACCTACCCTGGAGATCTGTTCTGGGAGCATGAGCCTACATTGCATGGTGCTCTGTTGATTTAGTGTGGTTGGAAAGCTAAGACAGGCACAATGCCTGGAGAGATGGAGATTCCAGCTGCTTGTGGAAAACAGGGATCCATATCCGGCTAATCTGGGTGGGAAGTCTGAGACTTCCTAAAAGGGAAAGGGCTGCTAAAGGGGCAAGGAGCTTAATGCTCAGGAGAAAGACAGGTAGACAAAATATTCCAGTGCACTCTGCCCAGCAGGTTGGGAGCTTAAACAATGTTCAGGCACTCCATCCCCTGGCTAGCTACGCAGCTCCAAGGCCTCCCACCATGATACACAGCCTGCTCTGTCTTCCTTCTGACTAGCCTAAAACCTGGCTTATGCTCGCAAACCAGCAACCCCTGCTGTGGCACCCGGCCAGACAGAGGAAAGCCACACCTATGGCAGCTACAAACACAAAGCATAGAGGCTTACACCTGTGTGTTCAGCCCACTACTTCTGGCAATAGAGGCAGTCATAGCAGCCAGGAAGAAGGAAACAGCTCTTTCCCCCCATCAAGCACCAACACCGCTCCCCTGTAACCACTGACATTGCTCCAGGGGCTGAGCAGCTCCAGAGAGCAGAGCTTCTGGGTACTACAGGGCACCACAGACAAATTATGAAATGTCAAAGGAACCCAACTCAAAGCAAAATTATGAATACACCCGAGAAAGATTCAAATGCAATTGACCTAATGAACCTTCTTGAAAGAGATTTCAAAATAAAAATCATTAACGTGCTCATGGAGGTACAGAACAATACTCAGGGATGAATTTAGGATGGAAATCCAATTGTTGAAGAACAACACAATGGAGGGTACTAAAAGAAGATTAGATACAGAGGAGAGGATAAATGAAATAGAAATTAGGGAATAGAAATACAAAGAGTCGGAGGCACAAAGAGAAAAAAGGATCTCTAAGAATGAAAGAATACTGAGAGCACTGTGTGACCAATGCAAATGGAACAATATTCGCATTATAGGGGTACCAGAAGAAGAGAGAGAAAAAGAGCTAGAAAGTATCTGAGGAGGTAATTGCTAAAAACTTCCCCAATCTGGAGAAGGAGATAATCTCTCAGGCCATAGAGGTTTACATATCTCCCAACACAAGGGACCCTATGAGGACAACACCAAGACATATAATAATTACAATGGCAAAGATCAAGGATAAGGACAGAGTATTAAAAGTAGTCAGAGAGAGAAATAAGATCACATACAAAGGAAAAACCATCAGGCTATCATCAGACTTCTCAGTAGAAACCTTACAGGCTAGAAGAGTGGCATGATATGTTTAATGCAATGAAGCAGAAGGGCCTCAAACCAAGAATACTTTATCTGGAACGATTATCATTTAAATTTGAAGGAGGGATTAAACAATTTCCAGATAAGCAAAAGCTGAGAGAATTTACCTCCCACAAACCATCTCTGCAGTGTATTTTGGAGGGACTGCTATAGATGGAAGTGTTCCTCAGGTTAAATAGCTGTCACCAGAGGTAATAAAAAGGGATAGACAAAGAGTAAAGAATACGGTACCTAATATATAAAGAATGGAGAAGGAAGAAGAGGGGAAAAAAAGGACCTTTTTATTGTTTTTGTAATAGCATATTACATGAGTTAAATTAGACTCTTACATAGTGATGAAGTTACTCATGAAGCATTGGTAACCACGAATCTAAAGCCTGCACTGGCAAAAAGTACATACCTATTGATAACCATCCTAAATGTTAGTTGCCTGAATGCACCAATCAAGAGACACTGAATAGATAAAAAACAAGACACAACTATATGCTGCCTACAAGAGATTCATTTTAACCCCAAAGACATACACAGACAAAATAGACTTCAAAACAAAGAAAGTAATAATGATAAAGGCATCAGTCCAGCAAGAGGATATAACCATTATAAATATCTATGCACCGAACACAGGAGCACCTACAAATGTGAAACAAATACTAAGAGATTTAAAGGATGAAATAGAATGCAATGCATTAATTTTAGATGACTTCAACACATCACTCACTCCAAAGGACAGATCAACCAGATAGAAAATAAGTAAGGACACAGAGCCACTGAACAACACACTAGAACATATGGACCTAACAGACATCTACATAACTCTACACCCAAAAACAGCAGGATATATATTCTTCTCAAGTGCATATGGAACATTTTCCAAAATAGGTCACATACTAGGCCACAAAAGGAGCCTCAGCAAATTCAAAAATACTGAAATTCTACCAACCATCTTCTCAGATCACAAAGGTATAAAACTAGAAATAAATTGTACAAAGAAAAAAAAAGGCTCACAAACACATAGAGGCTTAACAACATGCTCCTAAATAATCAATGGATCAATGTCCAAATTAAAACAGATCAAGCAATACATGGAGACAAATACAACAGCTCAATGCCTCAACTTCTGTGGGATGTAGCAAAGGCAGTTTTAAGAGGGTAATATATAGTAATCCAGGCCAATTTAAAGAAGGAAGAACAATCCCAAATGAATAGTAGAAAGTCACAATTATTGAAACGAAAAAGAAAGGCAAATGAAGCACGAACTCAGCAGAAGGAGGAACATAATAAAGATCAGAGAAGAAATAAAATTGAGAAGAATAAAACAGTAGAAAAAATTAATGAAACCAAGAGCTGGTCCTTTGAGAAAATTAAAAAAATAGATAAACCCCTAGACAGATTTATTGAGAAAAATGAGAATCTACACACATCAACAGAATCGGAAATGAGAAAGGAAAAATCATCATGGACACCACCAAAATATGAAGAATTATTAGCGAATACCATGAAAGTCTATATGCTAACAAATTGAATAACCTAAAAGAAATGGACAACTTTCTAAAAAATACAACCTTCCAAGACTGACCCAGGAAGAAACAGAAAATCTAAACAGACCAATTTCCAGCAATGAAATTGAATCAGTTATAAAAAAAAACTAGCCAAGAACCGAACAACAGGAGGAGATGGATTCACCACTGAATTTTATCAGACATTTAGAGAAGACATAATATCCATTCTCCTTAAAGTATTACAAAAAATAGAAGAGGAGGGAATACTTACTAACTCATTCTATGAAGCCAGCATCACTCCAATACTAAAACCAGGCAAAGACACCACAAAAAAAAAAAGAAAACTACAGACCAATATTCCCGATGAACATAGTGGCAAAAATACTCAACAAAATATTAGCAAACCAAATTCAAAAATAATTCAAGAGGATCATAAACCCTGATCAAGTGGGATTCATCCCAGGGATGCAAGGATTGTAGAACATTCAAAAATCCATCAACATCATCCACCACATCAATGAAAAGAAGGACAAAAAACACAAGATCATTTCCATAGATGAGCTGAAAAAGCATTCAACAAAATTCAACATCCATTCATAATAAAAACTCTCAACAAAATGGGTATAGAGGACAAATACCTCAACAAAATAAAGTCCATATATGACAAACACACAGCCAACATCATACTTAACAGTGAGAAGCTGAAAGCTTTTCCCCTAAGATTGGAAACAAGACAAGGATGCCCACTCTCCCTGCTTTTATTCAACATAGTATGGATGTCCTACCCACGGCAATCAGAAAATACAAATGAATAAAGGCATCCATATTGGTAAAGAAGAAGTCAAACTGTCACTGTTTGCAGATGACATGGTGTTGTACATAAAAAAGCCTAAAGAATCCACTCAAACTACTAGAACTAATATCTGAATTCAGGAAAGTTGCAGGATACAAAATTAATACAGAAAAATCTGTTGTATTCCTATATACTAATGATGAACTAGCAGAAAGAGAAATCAGGAAACTAATTCCATTGACAATTGCATCAAAAAGAAAAAAACACCTAGGAATAAACCTAACCAAGGAAGTGAAAGACCTAAAGCCTGAAAACTATAAGACACTCCTAAGGGAAATTAAAGAGGATACTAATAAATGGAAATTCACCCATGCTCTTGCATAGAAAAAATTAAAATTATTAAAATGGCCATCCTCCCTTAAGCAATCTACAGATAAAATGGAATCCCTATCAAAATACCAACAGTATCCTTCAACAAACTGGAATAAATAGCTCTAAAATTCATATGAACCACAAAAGACACTGAATAGCAAAAGCAATCCTGAGAAGAAAGAATAAAGCTGGGGATCTCACTTACCACGTTCAACCTCTACTACAAAGCCACAGTGTAATCAAGAAAAGTTGGTACTGGCATAAGAACAGACCAATAGACCAGTGGAACAGAATAGAGCGTCCAGATATTATTAACCCAAGTATATATGGTCAATTAATATATGATAAAGGAAACATGTATATACAATGGCAAAATCACAGCCTCTTTTCAACAGCTGGTGTTGGCAAAACTGGACAGCTGCATGTAATAGAATGAAACCTGATCATTGTCTCACCCCATACACAAAAGTAAATTCGAAATGGATCAAAGACCTGAATGTAAGTTATGAAACCATAAAACTCTTAGGCAAAAACTTCCTGAATATAAACATGAGCAACTTCTTCATGAATATATCTCCCTGGGCAAGGGAAACAAACGCAAAAATGAACAACTGGGACTATATCAAACTAAAAATCTTCTGTACAGCAAAGGACACCATCACTAGAACAAAAAGACATCCTACAGTATGGGAGAATATATTCATAAATGACATATCCAATAAGGGGTTGACATCCAAATTATAAAAAGAGCTCACACACCTCAACAAACAAAAATCAAATAAGCCAATTAAAAAATGGGCAGAGGAGCTGAACAGACACTTCTCCAAAGAAGAAATTCAGATGGCCCTACAGGCACATGAAAGATGCTCCATGTCGCTAATCAGAGAAATGCAAATTAAAACCACAGTGAGATATCACCTCACACCAGTTAGGGTGGCCACCATCCAAAAGACAAACAACAACAAACGTTGGTGAGGACATGGAGAAAGGGGAACCCTCCTACACTGCTGGTGGGAATGTAAATTAGTTCATCCTTTGTGGAAAGCAGTATGTAGGTTTCTCAAAAACTAAAAATAGAAATACCATTTGACCCAGGAATTCCACTTCTAGGAATTTACCCTAAGAATGCAGCAGCACAGTTTGAAAATGACATATGCACCCCTATGTTTATCACAGCACTATTTACAATAGCTAAGAAATGGAAGCAACCTAAGTGTCCATCAGTAGATGAATGGGTAAAGAAGATGTGGTACATATACACAATGGAATATATTTCAGCTCTAAGAAGAAAACAAATTCTACCATATGCAAGAACATGGATGGGGCTAGAGTGTATTAGGCTCCGTGAAATAAGCCAGGTGGAGAAAGACAAGTATCAAATGATTTCACTCATCTGTAGAGTATAAGAACAAAGGAAAAACTGAAGGAACAAAACAGCAGCAGACTCACAGAACCCAAGAATGGACTAACAGGTACCAAAGGGAAAAGGACTGAGGAAGATGGGTGGGAAGGGAGGCTTAAGGGGAAAAAAGTGCCTTATGGTTAGTGCACATAATGTAGAAGGGGAACGGTAAAGGCATTATAGCACTGAGAAGACAAGTAGTGTTTCTTTAGCATCTTATTATACTAATGGACAGTGACTATAATGGTGTATGTGGTGGGGTCTTGGTAATGAGGAAAATCTAGTAACCACACTATTGTTCATGCAAATGTTTATTAAAGATACCAAAAAAAATAAAAATAAGGAAAATAAAAAATTGACAATGGATACCAAAAAGAAATATGGAACTAAATTTAAGCTTTAACTAAGACAATGGTAATCCACATACATATTTCCAGCAGAGTCATTGTGCAATCAGAATGCAATTCTTAAATTTACTAAGAAATAATAAGGAAAGGAGAAGAATAGTTTAGAAGAGAAATGATAAGTTCTGAAGTGGTGGTAGTGGAAATAATGGCAACACTTTGAGAGATATTGTAATAATACATACATTAAATGATTTTGTACCCAGCACAGTCTCTTTTACAGTAATAGACAAACAGATAGTACTTACAAAAATTTGATGCTTCATTATTAGTCTGTAAATTCACATGTATATTTTTTAATGAGTAATGAGTACTTGGCATCTGTTTATGACAATAGCAACACATTGCTTTCAAAATAACATACATGTTCAAAGATTCTACTAGTAATGCAAAGCAGATTAATGCTTCACCTTAATGTACTGCTTATTGCATGTGCACCACAACTCCACTTATATCCCACATACTTCCACAGAAATCATGGTCTTCACCCCATAGACAAAAAGTACTGCAAAGTAGATTTTAATACATTAATAATATTTTATTTACCTTGTAATTCTCTTACAAGTCATTGTTTTTTAGATTAATCTAATTTAATTTCAACAAATATAAAAATTTAAAAATAGTTGTAATTTATTTGCTAGGGTATTCTTGTTGTCATTCAACAGGAAAGTTATATGAAAATTAACATGTTTAACATCCTTAAAATATTCCTACACCCAAACACCATTCCCTATTTCCATGTTGGGTGCATGGAAGTTCTCAATTATTAAAAGAGTTTGCTGTGTTCTTTAATTAAAATTTTATTAGTAGTTTCATGAAGTTTTCAGTCCATGGAAGGAATACTGACTGAAGTCTGGTATTATTATTATGTCATCATATCAGTGTGCTTCCTTACATTGCAAAATAACGTATAGATTTGTAGGTGCTTTTCTTAAAGAATGTATTTCATCCTAATTATTTATTTTCCTTTCTCCTTGGTATTCCTAAATACAAAACATCATTTGTTTCTGCATGATTACATTTTTGAATGTTGTTTTCACTAATTTCTCACATATTTTTCCTTTAACATTCTTCAAATATAATTTTTAAAGTAAGAGTCTGTTGTCTTCTAAGCCACTCATTCTTTCACCTACCTTCTAAATTTGTTTTCTATTTTATTTCTCTAAACTATAAATATGTTCAAAACCATCTGTTCTTCTAGTATTTGAGTCAATATTTTTTGACATTCACTTTTAGTTTTAATGTTTTTACTTTCTTTTGATATCATTGCATTAACTGCCTTTTGCCATTTTAGTATACAGTATACAAAAGTTCTCTATGTCATTTTCATCCACACTGCACGCCAAGTGTGCTCATCATACCGTACACTTCTCT
>JAVSCE010003097.1:0-16885 GCA_032199065.1 Smutsia gigantea
AATAGTTACCAAAGGGAAAGGGACTGGGAAAAATGGGCGGGAAGGGGGGGATAAGAGGGAAAAAGGGGCATTACGATTAGCAGATGTAATGTTGGGGGGGCACGGGGAGGGCAGTACAACTCAGAGAAGACAAGTAGTGATTCTATAGCATCTCACTACGCTGATGGACAGTGACTGTAATGGGGTTTGGTGGGGGGGACCTGATGAAGGGGTAGTTTAATAATGCGTAATATTGCACATGTAATTGTAAATTAATGATAATAAAATAAATTAATTAATTAAAAAAGAATGGACTAATAGTTACAAAGGGAAAGGGACTGGGGAAAATGGGCGGAAAGGGGAGGGATAAGAGGGAAAAAGGGGCATTACGATTAGCAGATGTAATGTTGGGGGGCACGGGGAGGGCAGTACAACTCAGAGAAGACAAGTAGTGATTCTATAGCATCTCACTACACTGATGGACAGTGACTGTAATGGGGTTGGTGGGGGGACCTGATGAAGGGGTAGTTTAATAATCGTAATATTGCACATGTAATTGTAAATTAATGATAATAAAATAAATTATATTAAAATATATATATATATATATATATATATAACGTACCACTTTTCCATTCCGTGTTCACACCCCTTCAGGATCTGAGTTCTGGTCGGAGGAAACCAAGCTAAAGGGAATTATAAGGTTCTGGTCACGTCCTAATAACATGGTAATTAGGTATAACTTTCTCTCTTAAGGTGACCTACCTTTTTAACTGGGACTGGAGATAGGATGTTAGGCGGGTCGCCTCTTCCAGCTGCGTAAGAAGACAGTTTCTCTTTTCCTGAAGTAGAATCCTGTAGGTCACAAAACAGTCTGTTGGTGGATTTCAAAGACAGCGAGTATATTTTCCTAACAAGAAATCCAACTATAAATTCCCCCAGACTAATTTTGCTTTGAATGGCTTAGTTATAAAAGGCACATCTAAGTCATAAATGCTAAGATAACAGACTATTTTTGTCTTGCTTGAAAATGTTCATCCGGCCCCCTGAAGGGCCCTGACACACTGTAGAAGCTGGACAGATGGGAGGGAGGGAGCGGGGACAGAGGGAGGATGCCAGGCAGATCCTGAGTAGAGCACCCTGGGTCCTGTGGTCAAACTAGAAGTTCTGTTCAGCCCCTTAAAAAGTAGCACCTGGAAGCTATACCACCCCCCCTACAATATGTTCTTGGGCGTTTGTGGCAAATACTTATGTAACAATATTAAAATGGATAGAGTTTTCTTTCCATAGCATGGTTCATCGCTTTCCAGCTACTGCTTTTATTATCTTCACAAAGTCCCGGGTAAAGGAACACCCCTGGCTCTGTTATAAATTGATAAATGAATTGAACAAGCTCTACCTGGCCACTGAAATAAAGATAAGTAGACCCAGAGTGTGGGGCACACAGGTAAGCAGCAGCCCTTGTATATCTGTCCCCACCAGGTTGGTTTTTGTTAGATAGGCTCCACTCCACATCTGCTTTGCCTAGTGGAGGACCAGCTCTGCTGTTATTTGTATGCAGAGGCCATCACACTGTCTACAGTGAGGGCAAAATCATTACTCAAGAAAAGGACACTAAGAGCAATAAGAAGAATGATTGAAATGCAACTTTGTTGATCTTTATCATCAGATAATGGTTTCTGGCCTGATGACAAGGAACTTTCTTTTCTTTCTGTTGAGTGGCAACTGAATTCCCTCTCGCAACATGCACTGATAGATTTATTGATTGACTTCAACTGTCAAGATGCACCAAATCTCTCTTCACTTAGCCATTTCCTTTGACTTTCAGGTAAGACATTAGCAGTAGGGCACAGACCCCTCCTCATCACTTCCTCATCCTCCCAGAGGCTGAGGTCCCCCATGCCCAGCACCAACACAGTCAATAAACCCTTAAAGCCTAACCTGCCCAAGGCACTGTTTTATGCCCAGGTAATGCAGATCACTGCCTGGACAGAGCCCCTGGCCCAAGAGAAGGAACAGAGACGTAACTGAATCATCACTTTCATTTAAAAACTTTCCACTAACTATTTCCCAGGCTCAAGTATGAGCATGGTAAAGTGGCCACTGCATACCCAGAACATAGTCGCCATTCTCTCAAAGCCACACTTCCACCTTCATGACATAAAACCCATTGAACACACAGACTCCAAGAAGTGAATAGTGGTTACCAAAGGGGAGGGGTGTGGGAGGGCAGGTGGGGAGGGAGGGAGAAGGGGATTGAGGGGTATTATGTTTAGTACACATGGTATGGTGAATCAAGGGGAAGACAGTGTAGCACAGAGAAGGCAAACAGTGAATCTGTGGCATCGTACTACACTGATGGACAGTGACTGCATTGGGGTATGGGTGGGGACTTGAAAATATGGGTGAATGTAGTAACCACATTGTTTTTTCATGTGAAACCTTCATAAGAGTGTATATCAATAATACCTCAATAAAAAATTTTAAAAAAACACATTGAACAGTCCTGTAGGAGACTATGATTCTTTCCTTAACCAATCAGAACTTCTGTTTCAGTTACCTGTTGCTGTGTAACAAAACACTCCAGAACTTAGTGATTTCAACCAGCAACAATTTATTTTTTCTCATGATTCTGTAAGGTGACCAGACTCCACTGGCGGTTCTTCGGCACCACTTGGCATTGCCCGGAGTCACTCAGTTAGCAGTATTCAGCTGGCATCTGAGCCAGCTGGAAGGGCTGGGATGAAGCCTTCACTCACATCTGGGGCCTAAGTGGTACTCCACACGGTTGCCCTGGGCCTTCCAACAGGCAGACTTCTCAAGTGGCAGCTGGTTTCCAAGACCAGGGCATCAAGGCAGCCATTCCTCTTAAGATCTGCTCTCAGAAGTTGCAGAATGCCATATCCTTGACATTCTACTGGGTAAAGCAGGTCACATGGGCACAGTTCAGCTACCAGGAAAATAGACTCCAGCCCTTGATGGGTACAGTGAGGAGAGTAATTGATGGTGACCGTCTTCGAAGACCGTCTCCCCCACTTTCTAATATGGAGTGAATTCCCCCTTTTGCCTAAGGTTGTCAAGTTACAGCATTAATAATAACTCTCACTACTGTGTCATAAGTTACATAAGAGAGGTAAAAATTTGTTAACCATATGGTCAGAAGAGAGGAAATATCAACACCAATTTTGGAAGGCTGCATCTGGGAATTGTTCATAAAAGTGGGAACCCTTGGTGGTAAGCGTCAGACGCTTGAGCCATAGCAGAGGTGTTTAGGGCACCTACAGGGCTTCATTCACTGGGCCTTTCTTAGGGGAGACTGAACCACAAGCGGCTAAGAGCTCTGTGTTAGTCAGGAGGGTTAAATACTGCAGCAAACAACTCGGAGATCTCAGAGGCCTCACACTTGAAAGGCTTATTTCTCATATGGACCTCAGTTCAGTGCAGCCCATCATGTAGGCTCTGCTCCACACAGTTATTCAAGGACCCAGGTTCTTTCCATCTAATGGCTCCAACATCCTGGTGGTCTTGACATGGCCCATTAGGTGCTCTGCATTATGCCACCCCTCAGGGAAAGAGAAAGAGTGGGGAGTCACGTGGGAACTGTCAATGGGCCAGGGCTGGAGACAGTGCACAACGTGCACCCCACCTAATCATAAGGGTTACTGGAAAATGATGTAAAGCTATGTGTCCTGGAAAGCGAGGAAAGCAGTTTAGTGATGTCCTTGTCAGGCTCTGCCACAAGCTCTTACTAACCTATTTCTACCTTTCGAAAATGCAAATACCCTCTGTTATAAAAAAAATACTTTATTGGTATTTAATGTCTATTAGCAGCCATTTGAGAAGAATTGAATACAAGATACAATTCTTTTTTTTATAATTTATTTTGGATCAATAATCTACAATTACATGTGCAATATTATGATTATTAAACTACCCCTTCATCAGGTGCCCCCCACCAACCCCATGACAGTCACTGTCCATCAGCGTAGTGAGATGCTATAGAATCACTACTTGTCTTCTCTGAGTTGTACAGCCCTCCCCGTGCCCCCCTAACATTACATCTGCTAATCGTAATGTCCTTTTTCCCTCTTATCCCTCCCTTCCCGCCCATCTTCCCCAGACCCTTTCCCTTTGGTAACTATTAGTCCGTTCTTGGGTTCTGTGAGTCTTCTGCTGTTTTGTTCCTTCAGTTTTTTTCTTTGTCCTTATACTCCACATATGAGGGAAATCATTTGATACTTGTCTTTTTCAGCTTGGCTTATTTCACTGAGCATAATACTCTCTAGCTCCATCCATATTGTTGCAAATGGGAGGATTTGTTTTCTTCTTATGGCTGAATAATATTCCATTGTGTATATGTACCACATCTTCTTTATCCATTCATCTACTGATGGACACTTAGGTTGCTTCCATTTCTTGGCTATTCTAAATAGTGCTGCAATAAACATAGGGGTGCATCTGTCCTTTTCAAATTGGGCTGCTGCATTCTTAGGGTAAATTCCTAGGAGTGGAATTCCTGGGTCAAATGGTATTTCTATTTTGAGTTTTTTGAGGAACCTCCATACTGCTTTCCACAATGGTTGAACTAATTTGCAGTCCCACCAGCAGTGTAGGAGGGTTCCCTTTTCTCCACATCCTCGCCAACATTTGTTGTTGTTTGTGTTTTGGATGTTGGCCATCCTCACTGGTGTGAGGTGATATCTCATTGTGGTTTTTAATCTGCATTTCTCTGATGATTAGCGATGTGGAGCATCTTTTCATGTGCCTGTTGGCCATCTGAATTTCTTCTTTAGAGAAGTGTCTATTCATGTCCTCTGCCCATTTCTTAATTGGATTATTTGCTTTCTGTTTGTTAAGGTGTGTGAGTTCTTTATATATTTTGGATGTCAACCCTTTATCAGATACGTTTTTTATGAATATATTCTCCCATACTGTAGGATGTCTTTTTGTTCTACTGATGGTGTCCTTTGCTGTACAGAAGCTTTGCAGCTTGATATAGTCCCACTTGTTCATTTTTGCTTTTGTTTCCCTTGCCCGGGGAGATATGTTCATCAACAAGTCACTCATGTTTATGTCCAAGAGATTTTTGCCTATGTTTTTTTCTGAGAGTTTTATGGTTTCATGACTTACATTCAAGTCTTTGATCCACCTTGAGTTTACCTTTGTGTATGGGGCTAGACAGTAGTCCAGTTTCATTCTCTTACATGTAGCTGTCCAGTTTTTCCAACACCAGCTGCTGAAGAGCCTGTCATCTCCCCATTGTATATCCGAGGCACTTTTATCAAATATTAATTGACTGTATATGTTTGGGTTAATGTTTGGATTTTCTATTCTGTTCCACTGGTCTGTGGGTCTGTTTTTGTGCCAATACCAAATTGTCTTGATTACTGTGGCTTTGTAGTAGAGCTTGAAGTCAGGGAGTGTAATTCCCCTGTTTTATTCCTCCTTCTCAGGATTGCTTTGGCTATTCGGGGTCTTTTGTGGTTCCATATGAATTTTAGAATTATTTGTTCCAGTTCATTGAAGAAAGCTGTTGGTAGTTTGATAGGGATTGCATTGAATCTGTAGATTGCTTTAGGTAGTAGAGCCATTTTGACAATATTTATTCTTCCTAGCCAAGAGCATGGGATGCATTTCCATTTGTTAGTGTCCTCTTTAATTTCTCTTAGGAGTGTCTTGTAGTTTTCAGAGTACAGGTCTTTCACTTCCTTCGTTAGGTTTATTCCTAGGTATTTTATTCTTTTTGATGCAATTGTGAATGGAATTGTTTTTCTGATTTCTCTTTCTGTTAGTTCATCATTAGTGTATAGGAAAGCAACAGATTTCTGTGTGTTAATTTTGTATCCTGCAACTTTGCTGAATTCAGATATTAGTTCTAGTAGTTTTGGAACGGAGTCTTTAGGGTTTTTTATGTACAATATCATGTCATCTGCAAATAGTGACAATTTGACTTCTTCTTTACCAATCTGGATGCGTTGTATGTCTTTGTTTAGTCTGATTGCTGTGGCTAGGACCTCCAGTACTATGTTGAATAACAGTGGAGAGAGTGGGCATCCCTGTCTTGTTCACGATCTTAGATGAAAAGCTTTCAGCTTCTCGCTGTTAAGTATGATGTTAGCTGTGGGTTTACCATATATGGCCTTTATGATGTTGAGGTACTTGCCGTCTATACCCATTTTGTTGAGAGTTTTAATCAGGAATGGATGCTGAATTTTGTCAAATGCTTTTTCAGCATCTATGGAGATGATCATGTGGTTTTTGTTCTTCTTTTTGTTGATGTGGTGGATGATGTTGATGGATTTTCGAATGTTGTACCATCCTTGCATCCCTGGGATGAATCCCACTTGATCATGGTGTATGATCCTCTTGATGTATTTTTGAATTCGGTTTGCTAATATTTTGTTGAGTATTTTTGCATCTACGTTCATCAGGGATATTGGTCTGTAATTTTCTTTTTTGGTGAGGTCTTTGCCCGGTTTTGTTATTAGAGTGATGCTGGCTTCATAGAATGAGTTTGGAAGTATTCCCTCCTCTTCTATTTTTTGGAAAACTTTAAGGAGAATGGGTGTTATTTCTTCTCTGTATGTCTGGTAGAATTCAGAGGTGAATCCATCTGGTCTGGGGGTTTTGTTCTTGGGTAGTTATCTGATTACTGCTTCAATTTCATTCCTGGGGATTGTTCTGTTTAGTTTTTCTGTTTCTCGTTTGGTCAGTTTTGGAAGGTTGTATTTTTCTAAGAAGTTGTCCATTTCTTCTAGGTTTTCCTGCTTGTTAGCATATAGATTCTCATAATATTCTCTTATAATTCTTTGTATTTCTGTGGGGTCCATTGTTATTTTTCCTTTATCATTTCTGGTTCTGTTTTCGTGTGTAGATTCTCTTTCTCTGTTAATGAGTCTGGCTAGGGGTTTATCTATGTTTATTTTTTCAAAGAACCAGCCCTTGGTTTCATTGATTTTTTTCTATTGTTTATTCTTCTCAATTTTATTTATTTCTTGTCTGATCTTTACTATGTCCCTCCTTCTAGTGACTTTGGGCCTCATTTGTTCTTCTTTTTCCAATTTCAGTAATTGTGTCTTTAGACTATTCATTTGGGAATGTTCTTCCTTCTTTAAATAGGCCTGGATTGCAATATACTTTCCTCTTAGAACTGCCTTTGCTGCGTCCCACAGAAGTTGTGGCTTTGTGTTGTTGTTGTCATTAGTCTCCATATATTCTTTGATTTCTGTTTTGATTTGGTCGTTAACCCATTGATTAATTAGGAGAATGTTGTTAAGTCTCCATGTATTTGTGAGCCTTTTTGATTTCTTTCTAAAATTTATTTCTAGTTTTATACTTTTGTGATCTGAGAAGTTGGTTGGTAGGATTTCAGTATTTTTGAATTTACTGAGGTTCTTTTTGTGGCCTAGTATGTGGTCTATTCTGGAAAATGTTCTATGTGCACTTGAGAAGAATGTGTATCCTGCTGCTTCTGGGTGCAGAGTTCTGTAGATATCTGTTAGGTCCATCTGTTGTAGTGTGTTGTTCAGTGCCTCTGTGTCTTTACTTATTTTCTGTCTGGTTGATCTGTCCTTTGGAGTGAGTGGTGTGTTGAAGTCTCCTAAAATGAATGCATTGCTGTCTATTTCCTCCTTTAATTCTGTTAGTATTTGTTTCACATATGTCAGTGCTCCTGTCTTGGGTGCATATATATTTATAATGGTTATATCTTCTTGTTGGACTGACCCCTTTATCATTATGTAATGTCCTTCTTTATCTCTTGCTACTTTCTTCGTTTTGAAGTCTATTTTGTCTGATACAAGTACTGCAACACCTGCTTTTTTCTACTTGTTGTTTGCATGAAATATCTTTTTCCATCCCTTCACTTTTAGTCTGTGTATGTCTGTGGGTTTGAAGTGAGTCTCTTGAGGGCAGCATATAGATGGGTCTTGTTTTTTTATCCATTCAGTGACTCTATGTCTTTTGACTGGTGCATTCAGTCCATCTACATTTAGGGTGATTATGGATAGGTATGTACTTATTGGCATTGCAGGCTTCAGATTCGTGGTTACCAAAGGTTCAAGGTTAACTTCCCTGCTATCTAAAAGTCTAACAACTAACTTAATATGCTATTACAAACACAATCTAAAGGTTCTTTGTTTGTTTGTTTGTTTGTTTCCTTCCTCCTTTTTCTTTCTATTCCATTCTTTATATATTAGGTATCATATTCTGTACTGTTTGTCTATCCCTTGATTGACTTTGGGGATAGTTAATTTAATTTTGCATTTTCTTAGTAATTAGCTGTTCTATGTTCTTTACTGTGGTTTTATTACCTCTGGTGACAGCTATTAATCTGTAGGAACACTTCCATCTATAGCAGTCCATCCAAAATACACTGTAGAGATGGTTTGTGGGAGGCAAATTCTCTAAACTTTTGCTTATCTGGGAATTGTTTAATCCCTGCTTCAAATTTAAATGATAATCTTGCTGGATAAAGTCATCTTGGTTCAAGGCCCTTCTGCTTCATTGCATTAAATACATCATGCCACTCCCTTCTGGCCTGTAAGGTTTCTGCTGAGGAGTCTGATGATAGCCTGATGGGTTTTCCTTTGTATGTGATCTTATTTCTCTCTCTGGCTGCTTTTAATAGTCTGTCTTTATCCTTGATCTTTGCCATTTTAATTACTATATGTCTTGCTGTTGTCTTCCTTGGGTCCCTTGTGTTGGGAGATCTGCGTACCTCCATGGCCTGAGAGACTATCTCCTTCCCCAGATTGGGGAAGTTTTCAGCAATCACCTCCTCAAAGACACTTTCTATCCCTTTTTCTCTCTCTTCTTCCTCTGGTACCCCTATAATGCGAATATTGTTCCGTTTGGATTGGTCACACAGTTTCTCTCAATATTCTTTCATTCTTAGAGATCCTTTTTTCTCTCAGTGCCTCAGCTTCTTTGTATTCCTCTTCTCTAGTTTCTATTTCATTTATTGTCTCCTCCACCATATCCAATCTGCTTTTAATACCGTCCATTGTGTTCTTCAATGATTGGATCTCTGACCGGAATTCATTCCTGAGTTCTTGAATATCTTTCCGTACCTCCATGAGCATGTTAATTATTTTTATTTTGAACTCCCTTTCTGGGAGAGTCATAAGGTCCATATCATTTACATCTTTCTCAGGAGTTGTGTTCATAATTTTACTCTGGATCAGGTTCCTTTGGCGTTTCATATTTGTGTATGGCGCCTTCTAGTGCCCAGAAGCTCTACTCTCTGGAGCTGCTCAGCCCCTGAAGCAATGCAGGGATTGTAGGGGAGTGGTATTGGTGCCTCCGGGGAGGAAAGGGCTGTTTCCTGGTTCCTGGCTGCTGTGCCTGTCTCCACTGCCTGTACCAGTGGGCTGAGCACACAGGTATAAGCCTCTGTGCTTTGCGTTTTTAGTTGCTGTAGACAGATCTTCCCTCTGGCTGGCCTAACACCAGGGAAGGATTTCCCGGTTTGCAAGCCAGGTGGGGCTGGCCAGAAGAAAGGCGCACTAGTCTGCCTGTCACAGAAGGGGTTCTTGGAGCTCTGTAGGCAGCCAGGGAGCTGGAGCACCTGAAGATCGTGAAAGCTCCCAACCTGCTGGGCAGAGTGCACCTGGACAATTTTGTCTGCCTGTCCTTTCTCCTGAGCAGTAAGCTCCATGCAGTCCTTGCCCCTTTAGCAGCCCTCTTGCTAAGGGCTTCTTTGTTAGGAAGTCTCTCAGACTGCCCGCCTTTCTTTTGTCCCTGAGCAGCTGGGTATGGATCCCTGCTTTCACAAGCAGCTGGATTCTTAGTCTCTCCAGGAATTCTGCCTGTCTTAGCTTTCCAAGCCCCTAATTACAAGAGTATCATGCAAGCACCATGAAATGTAGGTTTGTGCTCCCAGAGCAGATCTCCAGAGTTAGGTATTCAGCAGTCCCACATCTCCACTCCCTCCCTGCTCCGTTCCTGTTCCTCCCACTGGTGAGCTGGGGTGGGGGAGGACTTGGATCCCGCAGGACCACAGCTTTAGTAGTTACCCTTTTCTGTGAGGGCTCCTCTTGTCTCCAGGTGTATGTAGTTTGTTGCCGTCCTCCCCACTGGTCTTTCAAGAGTAGTTGTAGTAGCTTTATTTTCATATTATATGAGGTTTAGGAGGAAGCCTCTGTCTCACCTCTCACACCGCCATCTTTAAGGCTGCTACAAGATACAATTCTGAAGAAATATTTAAGCAGTGTCTTGTGAAGAATTTTAGAGGCCCTGGGATCTGAAAGATAGGACAGAAGCCCATTCACATCCAACTCCCTTTCCCAAAGCCAACCTAAATAAAAACAATACTGAGGCAAAAAAACAAGTGTAAGAAAGTCTAAGAAGTTTCTGATTTTTCTCATGATTATTAGCTTGTCATTTTTTCAAAATACCTAATCTCCCCCACTAAAACGGTGTGGGTGTGCATGTTACTAGTGTCTGAAGCCCACGCATTGTCTGCCCATCAGATCAGATCTAGCCCAGTACCTAAAGAATGAATACCAGAAGGTAAGAGACAGGAGTACAGAAAACTTTGCAAATGCAATTTTCCATAGAGCGCCCACCCATGATACCCTCAACACTACATTCAGGCGAAGTCTGACCTATCTTGCAAAGAAAATACTCCCAAAGAGGTAGTCTTCTACAGTTTGGAATTGACATACTACATAATTCCGGGGCCCTGGGTAGTTTGGAAGAGGACTTGGGTTTGTATTTGCTTGGTTATTTTTGTTCCCTTGTTTAGACTGAGTCCTAAAGGAGTCTCAGTAGTTTGTCCACCTAGCCTGTTCTGATACTTCAGTTATTTGAGGCTGAGAGCTCCATACTTTTAATATATTTATAATTAGTTCATAGAGAACACAGTGTGTATCTTCACAAGAATGTGGAAATAAAGTTTAGTCAGCATAGGATTGGCTGTGCTATGGTAATAAAAATCTCAAATGCTTAGCATAACATAAGTTCACTTCTCACTCCCATGAAGTCCAATGCAAGTTGGCCAAAGGTCACGTCCATATGGGTGTGCCTGAAAGCCAAGCTTCCTCCCTCTGGGGATGCTGCCATCATAATACATGCATTCCTAGGCAGCCATGCTTGGGAAAGAGAGGGATGGAAAGACACCCCAACTCTTCACTTCCCTGGCCCATAAGCAACAGTTGCCATAGCCACACACAGTTCATTCACCAGAAGTTGTCAGATGGCCCCCACTTCACTCCAAAGGAAGCTGGGAATATTTACAGTGTAAATTTGATGACTAACCATATTGCCATATAACCAATCTTATTGCCATATAAGGGCAATAAGATTACATTCAGAAAATCAAGTGGGCAACATTCACATATCATGGATGCAATCAGGAAGTCGGGAGCATGTACATCAATGTAAGACTAAAGAGTCTGCTGCTCTGGAAAATCCTTGGCTTAATCTAAGAGCAACAGGCATGGTGGCTTTGGGTCACTGGCAGTGTGTCCATTTTTCCTTCACCTGCAAAAGAATGGATCCTAAACTGACACTTTTGTCAGTAACACGAGGTGTTGCAAGACTCTTGTTTCTACCCCAAATATAATTGATGTGTGCTGCAGAAAAGGAAGAGAATTACAGACGCAAGAATAAAGTTCCTAACCTAAAGCTTTCTCTTTCCAAATTGTGATTTGCTGTCTTAATGATGTTATGAGAGAAAAGAAGGAGAAAGCCTGCCCTTTGCTGCTACCAATGAGAAGAATAAATCATAAGCAGAAAACACAATTCTCATCATTTCTGCCCCAGAGGAAATAAAGTCCCTGGGGCATGCTGGCCCAGCCTGACTGCTGGCATGAGTCCGTTTATCCAGGGGGTCTGTCTTGGGATGGGCACCCGCAGCTCCAGTATTTGAGAGAGAAAGAAAATCTCACCAGAAGGCCAACAATGTCAATGTGGTTAATATGTGATTATTACTTGATACTATTCACGGAATAAAGAAACTATAGAAAAACCCTCTTGTGTTTGCCTGCCTCCTGGTGTTTAGAAACACCCCTCCGAAAACTTTCAAAAAGCAGAGATAGTTAGGACTAGCAAGGAGAAGTTGTCGCTGATCTCAGTAAGATCCAGAATAATACAAGCCTCAACTTAGAAAGGCAGGTCTAGAAAGTGATTGTAAATGAATCCATTGTGTTACATGCTTTCTGAAGAAAGGCTACTTTTTAAAGGTGGGATGATACCGGTCTACTTGTAGACTAGGAAAACATGTATTACGATGGCAAAGTATGGTGGCGTTCATCCAGGAGAGAGGCAGGCGCTTCATCTGATGAAAACAAACACCCACATTCCTTAGAGATAAATACTGTTGAGAAGTTGGGGGGTTCATCAGAGTCGCCATGACCTGGGCTGGAGTAACCCTTAGGACCACCCACCAGACTCTATTTTGATTCCTTGTTATCTACCCAGTCTTCTCATTTCTAAGCCAACTCCCAAATGTCTGGATACCAGGACAGAAAGCTTTAGGGTACCTGTCCAGCCCTGTACAAAGTCAGTGCTTACATTTATGCTCAGTGTTATCCCTCAGTCTCTTAGGTGATTGGCTAGCTTCAGTCAATTCCCAGAAGCCCAATATCTGTGACGACATTGATAAAATAAGCTTTCTGTTCTTGAAATCCCAGAACATGGTGACCCCTTGCATTCCTTAAACTGTCAGCACATCTCTCATTCCACCTTTCTCATCTCTTTAACTGCACTAGGAAAGACATCTGCCCTGGAGGCACCCACAGTCTCTTCTGGCCACAGGAACTCAGTACAACTTTTATATAAATTTAAGTTATTTGCCTTTGTTGCAGTTAATGATTTAACAGGAATGGACACAAAAAGAGCTCAATTCTTTAAATTACAAAGTCACAGTCACATAACCCTTTGCTTGTTAAACTGATCCAGCTACAAACAGGATTGTAATAGTATTTGCCTTAAACTTGCCCCTTAGGACCATGGGAAAAGTTTTACAACACTGCCTGTGACGCATACTGGATTTCCAGAATAACGGTGCCACAGAAAACCATTATTATTTGCATTCACATCAAATCTCAGCAATTAGAATTCAGAGTGGTGAACTTGACCTTCTGTCTTGTTCCCTTGAATGGAGGGCATGAGAAGTCACTATAGGAAAGCATTCTGATTCTTGTACACTCAGAAAAATAAGGATTTTGTTCATTTTTGTTTGCCTGCCAGCAAAAATAACAGCAATTTCAGCTCAGTTTCCTCATACCATATGATTTGAAGTTTATGCCTTTTACTTGGCTGGCTTCTGATGGCCATTTATAGACCCATAATTTGATATACCACCTTCCCATGAAATTCACTCCCACTTTGTAAACCCAAGGCCAATGATGCTCAAGCCAGGTGTTTAGAGACACATTGGACAGAGCAGTCTCAGAAAAATGATGACCCTCAAGTCTAGGTTAATAACATGTTTCCTTACTCTTCCTTGGACCAACACCCACACAAAGGAGCTCTATACCCTTCCTTAATGTGCCTGTTGGCAGAAGGCAACTCAGATGGTAGGTAGTCTTTGGAATTCATGTGACCCTACCTCAGGTTCTGCCCAGGGTCAATGCCTCCATGACAAGAAGGGGCCTTGGCTGCCTGGCTGTGCCTGGGTTTGCCCTGAAGAGTGTGGGTTAGCAGACGGTCTCCCTGCTTTTGAAATTTATCTCCATGGCTTGATGGAGCCCGCTGTCTCTTGAACGTGCGGTCCAGGTCCTTCAGTTGGGTAGGACATCAAAAGCTAAAGGACAGATTTCAAATCGAAGTCTGCCTTTTATTTGTAGGGCTGGTGTCTGTGTGGCACGTGGGCCACCTGGGAACTGGCTCCGAGGAGGAGCACCACCATGGCCGTGATTGGCAGCCCTTTGTTTTACCCACTTCAGGCTCGGGATTCTTTCCTTCCTTTTCAACAACTGCCCCCACACGAGTCCTGCATCAGGAAGAAATGGTCAGGGAGCAACGTGCTGCAGCACTGCAGGCCCTCCTGGGCCAGGGGCTGCCCTATGAAGAGCTTGACCTTGGCTCTCACAGTGGAGGCAGCCAACCGAACCCGCCCCTCGCTGCTCTGCAGCAGGCTTCCCCCTGAAGCTGAAGGGGCATCTGAGCACCACATGGCCCTGTCTTCCACAGCCAGCCTTCTTTCCATTGAGGAATAGCCCCACTCCCAACTCCATGTCATTCCAGCAGGGCAAGGAATCAAGGCCCTTTGTGTCCTTGGCCACACGGATGAGCACACGCTCCAAGGAGGGACAACAGGATCAGTCTGGAACATTAAGCATAACGGGTGGGGGGAGGGTGGTCCCTCTCTTTCTCTGCAGCAATGAGCTCAAAGGACCATATGAGCTTTGCTTCTTGAGGGCATCTTGTCACCACGTGGATAAGCCTGTCTGAGGATCGGGCAGATGCAAACACAGTTAAGAGATGGAACAAGAGACAGGGGGATAGAGACATGCTGACGGTGGGTGAGACCCCCGTACGAGCCACTTCTAATCCTCTTGGCTTCTGCTCTTACTCCATCCACTGCCACTGAGCTCAATTGGGTGCAGGTTTTGACCAGCCTCCCGCAGGTTCAGCCTGACAGTGTTTGCCGCCCTAGGACTTCTGCAAGGCTACAGTGAGTTCACTTTCTACCCCATGGTTTCCCTCTTGGAGGACACCTACAGTGCTCACTCAGCACCACATGTGCAGCCCATAAATATGAGAGGAGTCAGCACCCATGGGCCATAGTTGATGAATGGGGGACAGAGCCCATGAATAAAGGCTTCCCCCCTCCTTTGGTCTCCAGGAAGCACAGTCCTGAGATGCACTCCATAAGTCTGTCTTGACTCTCCAGTTTCCTACACCACCAGACACTCATTAATGCATCTTTTGTTTAGTTCTACATTCCCTTTCCAATGCTACTTCCAAATAAACAATGGGCACACAAACCTTTATCTCAGGTGGTTTCATGGAGGAACCCAGACTACACCAGGTAACACTATTTGAACACCTGGATCCAGCTATTCCTGAAATGACACCCTTGGACTTCCAAATTCCTTGATCCAATGAAGTTATAAAGTTTCTTTCTTTCTTTTTCTTTCTTTGTGTGTGTGTGTGTGTGTGTGTGTGTGTGTGTGTGTGTGTGTGTGTGTGTAAGCAAATTTCAGTTGAGTCTTTGTGATTTGCAACCAAAAAAGAACTTACCCCAAACCCTCCTAAGTCACTCACCACCCCCATCACATCACCACCACCCCCATCACATCACCACCACCTCCATCTTCCCAAGACCCCTCCACCCTCCCAGTCAGCTCCAGGAAGATGGAATGTCATCGATGACTCCTCCCTACCCATCTCCTCCCACATACAGCCTCTCAGGGTTTGAAATCTAAAGCGTGTCTCTTATGGACAGCATGTTGAGATCAAAGAGCCTGGCAGACCTCCAGGGGCACCCAAACAGGAACTTAGAGGAGCAATGTGGACCTCCAGAGAGGTCAGCGCCAGAAATCGGGGCGGGATGGGCAGACCTGAGAGCCTGGCTGAGGCCACTGAAAGAGCCTGTACAAACGAGGAGGCCCAGGCCGGAGCCCGGCATGCCCCTTATCAATGGGCTACAGGAAGACCCTCCTCATTGTCACTCTCCCCAACAGTACAGAATTTCACACGAGCCCAGAAGCAATCTCAGCAACAAAATTTCAGGTGCCACAGAAAGTAAAGAAGGATCCAGAAGGTTGCAGAGCCCTCGCTGAGTGCCCCTTCCCTCACGTACAGACTCCATCTGGCTGGGCATCAGCAAGGATCTGGATGAGGGGTGGAAGCAAGCCACGTCAGCATCTTCCGCGACTCCTCTGAGTGCCGGGCCTCCCTCTGAGATAGTTCCCTTGTCAGCACCAATCAGATCACTGAAGACTGCTGACTGACGCAGGAGCGTGGTTCTGGAGGTCGAGAAAGGAATTTCTGCCCTCTTTCCTAGGCTCACATCTCTCCTTTGTTATCTTTGATTTCTGTTTTTTCATTAAAAAAAAAACCTCTGTTTCTGGCGTTTGTTGATCCAGATAGAGCGGCAAGCCTGAAATTTACTTAGTTCTGAATTTGTGCACAATTAAGGACTTTGGAAAGGTCCCCAGGCTTTGCGATCATGTTCAAACTGCATGAGGGGGACTTAAAAGGGGTCAGGAATGAGCTGACATCCCACAAACCTGATCGAACTTGGTTTGAGAGGATTGGTAAGTGCTCATCGGAAGGAGGGTATGGTATGAGGTTCGCTGGGATAAAATGGAAGGTGACAGCTGATCTTTGAGAAGGCATTTTAATGAAGTTTCTAAGCAAGGAAAGAATCCTTGCTGACAGTGGTCGCTACCGTGATACCAGACAATTTTCTGGGGCTCTGACTACAAAGGCATTTTGTCTTAACCAATGCATCCACATTGCAAATGCCAGAGGGTTGGCGTGTGCAGCACACAGTTCACAATGGCATTTGAAATTTTGGATTTTGGAGTTCTCTGCTTTTCTTCTTTCCAAACTTACTGCTTCTAATATTCGCCTTTGAGGATTATATAGTGAAAGACAAGATAAATTCATTAGTCACCATTCCTAAAACATTACTTGGCCAAAACTAAACTATATGTCACAGAAATAAATAGAATCTGATCCCCACGCCTGCATTTTTGCAGATTCTATACTACAGTAAGATGGCTGTGGATGCAGAAGGAGTGGAGAAGCTGAACTGCAAACCACAAAAGGCAAAAACATTCGTTTTGCCTGCCTGATTCTGGGTCTCTCCTTGGCCTGCATGCACATAAGAGAAGCTCCCATTTTTCTGAGCATCCATGTCTTATCTATAAAAACATGTGGACTGGCTCAGCACAGGGGTGTCAGATGGTTCTTACGGCTCCAACATCATGATTTTGCCAATGAGGTT